>JARHVA010005024.1:1305000-1349745 GCA_037957365.1 Torreya grandis
TATTCTCTTGATCTAGCACATACATCCATCTATTGTAATGTAAAATACCATCACTCTCCATACTGAATACTTTGTATCAATGATTCTGAGCATTCTCTGATAATTATTTCTTAACTTGATCATAAAATTTATGTCTTGGAAATTACTCAATCACCGGATCCTTGAAGGTACTCTTGATAGTAGATATAACTACAATATACCTTATTTGACTTAGAGCATAATCTACTCTATTCTTTTTTCCCTTGATGTAACTGATATCAAAGTCATAATCAAATAAAAACTCAAGCCAATGCCTCTAATGAGCATTCAAATTAGGTTTGGTAAAGATATACTTGGGTCCCAACTTATTTGTCTTGAGCTCAAAAGGCTTTCCTAACAAATAATGTTGTCATACTTGAAAGGTATGAATAATTCCTATAAGATCAAAATCATGAGGGGCATAATTTACCTCATATGGCTTAAGCTTTCATGACCCATAATCCACTACTACTCCATCTTGTATAAGGACTCCAACTAGTCCATCTCCTAATGCATTTGTGACTACTAAAAATTACCATTGGGGTCTAGAACTCTCAATACTAATACATATGTAAGCCTTCTTTTAAACTTTTAGAAATATAATTCACACTTCTCTTACCAAAGAAACTTGTTATTCTTTCACTAAAAGTAAGTAATTAAGTTAACTATTTTGGAAAATTTTGGTATGAACTTGTAATATCATGTTAAACCTCATGAAGCTTCTAAATTCATGCACATTATTTAGTGTTGATCATTCCATAATGGCTCTAATTTTCCCTAGATCTATATAAATACCATTTATAGAGATAATGTGTCCCAAATACTTCACCCATTTTTGGAAAAATGCACACTTAGATAGTTTACTATAAAGCTTGTGATTTTACAATCACTACAAAACTAACTCTAAATGTTGAAGGTGTTCTTCTTCATTCTTTGAATAGATAAGACTGTCATCCAAAAAATTAGCATAAAGTGGTCAATATAATATCTAAATTTACTATTCATGAGATTCATAATTGTTGTTAGAGCATTAGTTAGACAAATTGGTAACATTGTAAACTCACAGTACTCATATCGATTTTTGAACATTGTTTTTAGAATATCCTCATAGTGAATTCTCAATTTATGGTATCCTACTCAAAGATCAATCTTGGAAAATACTATCAATCTTTGTATTTGATCAAAAAGATCATCTATTAGAGGTAATAGATACTTATTTTTTATGGTTGCTTTATTTAACATTTTGTAGTCAATATATAATTCAAGGGCACCATCCTTCTTCTTGACAAAGACAACTGATGCACCCCATGGTGACACACTTGGCCTAATCAACCCCTTATCTAATAACTCCTAAAGTTGAGCCTTTATTGTAACCAAATCTATGGTTTTCATCTTGTATGGTACCTTAAACTATGGTTCTAAACTAGGTATGATGTCTATATAAAAATTGAACTCACATCAAGGAGGCAAACCTGATAACTCTTTTGAAAACACATCATGGTAATATCTAAGAAATGGGAAATATTCAAGATATTCTTCCTTAGGTTTCTCCATTTCATTTATCTTTATGATAAATTATTGACACACTTTTCCTTGAACTTTCTTAAGCTGCATAGCTAAAATCTTCATAAGCTTCAACTCTCTCCTCTCACCTTGGATTTGTGTTTGATTCACAAAATCATCAAGACACTCTACTTTCTTCAAGTAGCAGTGAATTTTGGCTTCATGTTTTTTGAGCCAATTTACTCTTAAGATCACATCATATGATCCTAAAGGTACTAAATATAAATCTATAACTATTATGAATTTAGACAACCTAATCTTTTCTTCGACTAAACACCTATCTACCATGACCTTTGAATCATTCTCATACTATACTAACCATGTATTTACCATAAAATCAACTCTTCTAAAAAACTAAGCATATTATGAGATATAAGACATTTAATGGCTCTTATATCTATAAAAAATGAAATTAGATGGTCTAATAAAGTCCCTGATATCTCAATAGGTGGTGTTTGATACTTAGCCTATTAATTATCGACTACTATATGAATCCACGACTAGAAACCACCCTACTGAATATTAGGTCCTTTACCCTTTAAATTGTCATGAGGATAATCATAAGCATAGTGATCCTCTCTAAAAATGAAACACCCTCCTAATGGTCCCTTTCTAAAATTCTATTGGTTTCCCTTGAAAACATATTTAGATTCATTGTCCTACTTATTGTTTGATCCATTGTTTAACTTAGAATTCTAATTCTTGAACTATTTATTAGAGTCTCCACTCCTTTGTTTCCAATTATTCTTCTTGAAGTTGGACTTAGGATTTCCAAACCTCTTATTGAACTTATCCTTGGCTTGTGAAAGAGACATAAGCTTCTACTTCTATTTGAACACCTTCTCAAAGACCTGGTCTATGGTGAAAGGTCCATGAACATCTACTTATCCACCAATTTTTGGCCTCAAACCCATGATGAATTTCCTAATCTGAAACCACTCATTTCCCTAATACTAAGGAACATACTTTATCATTCTGGTGAACTACTCCCAATACTCATTCACTGACGTATCATCTTGCTTTATATTCTAAAAATTTGTAAGATTTTTATCAAAATATAGTTGTGGGAGCCATTGTGACCTAAATAAAAAAACAAACTAATCCCAAGTGGTGTTGGTCAAATTCATACTCATTTTCAACCTTTTATTGGACCACCATGTAGCTATCTCACTAGCTAACTATTATTCTCCCCATACTACTTTGGTTACCTTGGATTAGTTTTAAATATTAAAATAATTATTCATCTATATCAACCATCCCTCAACTCCATCACCTAGAATAGTTCTATCAAACTTAAGTGGATTCACCTTCTCCATATCCTAAGCCAACTCTACAACAACCTATGCTCTAGTATCCTATGGATTATCCTGCTCAGCTAGATGTTCTTTAGGATTTTCCTATTGATCTTATCCTTTATGGACATGAACCACTTTCTCTAGAGCTATAATCTGATCTCTAGTCTCATTTATGATTATAAGAATTTAATCCATCTTTGTTGACTACTTAGTAGCGAATCAACTAGAATTGAAAGGAGGGTTGTTGTCACCAACATTCAAGGACCCTCTCCTAAAAATCTCACTTTCACCATCCTTATTTCTATCAAAATAAGGTATAACAACATTAGTGGAATCATTAGGTCCTATAGTTTGAGTCATAGCTCTGATACCACATGTAACATCCCCATGGGGATCTACTAAGAAAAAGTAAAATTTTTCAGTATGCAAAAGTAGACTACAACCCAAGAGTCTAACAAAGATAATTAAAGTACTCATGTGTATTCACGATAGTAGTTATTAATAAAATATAAGTATGAATCTCCAAAATCATGATAATATGATAACTCAATAAAGAAAGTAATTATAATATTTTACTTAGCCAAATACATAATAACCATTGTCAATGTGCCTCAATGGAAAATTGTAATTATTTAATATAAAATACAATATATTACAATGTACAAATAAGATACTTGACTACCCAGAGCTTAGTTCTTAAACTTCAAGTATTTGTGCCAATCTCAAGTGTCATCTTGATAAGTAGTACTGATATGAGGAGGGTGAGCATAGTCTAAGTGATTTTTGACACCAACCATGGACCAATGATCACCTACACTATCCCATTAGGAAATGGCCCTCCCTTCATGGATGGGTAGATAGTGATTGTGTGAGAATCCAAAGATACTATTTGTTACCTATGTGTTGTATGATTTCTAACTAACTAAACATGTAATGTATCATAGAAAACACAATCTATTGTAAGATATCACACATACATGTAATTCATACTCATGAATGATAATGTATCACTAAACATACTTTGGCCAAAGCTTTATGAATATTAATATAAAATGATCTATAGATCCATCAATTTTATGCACACCACTTGATCAGATTACCTTTATCTAACATTTCAATGTCAATAAGCCAATGAATTCTATCTCAATCCTTACAACGTATTAATAATGTAGATTAGTTAAACATAGTTCAAACATAAGATTAAATGGCATATATCCTACTAACAAATGCAACACATGACATGTTAAATTCAGGAACAATAATAACATACATTAAATCTATCTAACATAAGCATGAATCTTTTATTATATTCTATCCCATACTAGAAATAATGTTTATGAATATACCACCCAAGTAAACATACAAATTAATTGTACAAATTCATAATTAGTTTTTAGTTCTCTACACCCTATGGTAACTGATTTTACCAAAATCTAGTATTTTAATTGTAACTAATAATTCAACTCATAATTAGTTAAGAGTTTATGGAAACATTCATTTCAAATAATAACTAAAAAATTAGAACCTTTATTTATTCTAAAAATAAGAAAGGTCTAGTTTATCTATTTGGTTTATTTTTGGGGTTTTATAAGCAACCATTTGATAAATTATTAACTTAAATTATTTCATTTTTTTTAGTTAATATTTCTTCCAAGAATATTAATTTATAGGGATTTAACCCCATGTAAATAGTCATAACTTAATTCAATGTTCTGCTTGATGTGTTACCATATTTTAAGGTTTCTACGAGTTCCTCTAGGTTTATTCCACAAGATAAAAAGGTAAATATATTTGAATCCAATTACACATTAATATGTCTAATTGCATAGTTATAACTAAGAATATGGATCTATGGTACTACTCTCCTACTAGAGTGTATCAATACAAGTTTTCTACCTATCTAACAATATATATATATATATATATATATAATTGTAGTTATAGAAGATTTTATTAAATGATTATAAAGTTAGAATAAATCTGACTTAAACTGTTATGTAAAACAAGTTTAGGAATCCTCCTGAGTTCTGCTATAAGGGTGATTAATTAAAAATATTCTCTAATAATTATTTCAAAGCCTCATAGCCATTTAAGAAAATAATAATATTAAAATATATATATATATATATATATATATATATATATATATATATATATATATATATGTTCTTATTCCATGGAGTATATAAGGTGAATATAACAATTTCCAAACTTAGATTGGCTATATAATCCTTTAGAAGATACTTGAGGAAAACATTATAGAGCTTTAAGCCGTATTCCTTGTTCTATGCCATTTAGCTCCACTATCATTAAGAGGATAAATATAATATAAATGTATATATATATATATATATATATATATTCCTTGTTCTATGCCATTTAGCTCCACTATCATTAAGAGGATAAATATAAGAGAAAGTTTATATATATAAAATACCCATGGCTTGAAAAATTAATTGTATAACTAATTTTATTAAATATTGATACCATGTTATACTAATGATAAGACTGATTAAGATGCTCTAAGCCAATATTATTATTTATTATTTAAATAAAACCATATGATGTTCTAGTAAGGGAAGGGTGTAAAAAAAATATTAATAAATTTCAAGAATAAAATTAATACATCATATCATAGGTTTAAATTTTCAAAACTATGCCTAGATGTCTCTTCCTTATATTTGTATAATATTTGATTTACTAATTGTCAAATCAGAAGCGATAGGTGTATGGAATTGAAAACCCCAACTCATATAAAATTATTTCTGCAATCACATTTTATAAAATCATGAATTTTTATGAGTTAATTTAATACCTATAATAATATTCTAATCAACTCATTAAACTAGGGATGTTATGTATTCTAACTACCCATTCACAAAGTAGACAGACTAACCCGCCACACCTGTATAAACTACTAGCTTGATTATTGGTTTAACACCCTAACCCTCATTTGGATAGATTATCAAAATATTAAGTGGTTAGATGGCCAAATGAAAATATTTCCCAACCAAATATAGATTGATGCCCTAACTATGTGCATATTTACATAAATTTTAGTCATTGTGATACCCATTGGTTAAATACAGTTGACTGGCATTATTGGATATATATATATATATATTTAGTGTTCAATATTCTCTTTAGAAGATTTTTTTCAACTAAAATGTAAACATATTTCTACGCCATACTCAATATTTATTCAAAATGATATCACCCCCCTGGGTGTGACTATGCATGTTATGCTTAATGCAACATAAGTGTTAAATAATTACCATAGTTTATTCACTAAATAATAATATTATATTATCCATGACTCAACTATGTTTTTCTATTAACCAAGATGAAACTAGATTGATAAACAATTAAGTTTAATGCCTATGGAAGCTAATATATTACTGAAAAAGAAATGAACTATGAACCACCATGCTAATACAATTCTTAAATGCTATATAAATCTATGGATATGATGCCATTATACAATCCTTCTAGAATAACCTAAGACTTTACCCAAAATTTTAGCACCTATATGTGTGTGTGTGTGTGTGTGTGTGTGTGTGTGTGTGTGTGTGTGTGTGTGTGTGTGTGTGTGTGTGTGTGTGTGTGTGTGTGTGTGTGTGTGTGTGTGTGTGTGTGTGTGTGTGTGTGTATGTGTGTGTGTGTGTATGTATATATATGTATATATATATATATATATGTGTGTGTGTGTGTGTGTGTGTGTGTATATATATATATATATATATATATGTATGTATGTATGTATGTATATATATATATATATATATGTATGTATGTATATGTATGTGTGTGTGTGTGTGTGTGTGTGTGTGTGTGTGTGTGTGTGTGTGTGTGTGTGTGTGTATGTATGTATGTATGTCTGTATGTATATGTGTGTGTGTGTGTGTGTATATATATATATCTATATATATGTACACACACACACACACACACACACACATATACATACATACATACATATATATATATATATATATATATATATATATATATATAATGGTTTATTATAATAATATGGTGCCTATCTTTGGCTAAACATTGTTGTTCATAGGTAAATATACTCCTAAATGAAAAATTGCATAGAGTTTTCAAAAGGGTTTGGGCATTTACTAAAAAGGTGTTTCCAACCATACTTTTGACCCAATCCCAATTTAACAATGATTTTTATATTATTATCCATTATATAATAAGATTATCAACAAGCAATGATATTTTAAGTACACTACCTACCATCAAGATTTGTCTATTGATTATGTGTGCCTCTTCTACCCATGCTTTGTCCTTCCTTCTTTCCTTTCCAATGCTTAAGCTATGCTAATTCTCTTTCCATCTTTCTCTAAAATAGAACAATAGATGTTAAATTGTTCTCCCTAATTTTTATTTTTATTTTTGTTTTATCTTTTTTTGTTTGTTAATTTTAGGATTTTTTTTTTTTTTGTTTTTTTCTAGATTTTAATTTATTTTTCTAAATTCAATGTTTTTTCCTCTTTTTCTATTTTAAAAAAAAATCCCTTTTATATTTTAATATGAAATGCCAATTTCATATTAAATCCTTTTAGAGTTTAATCATGCTTTAGAAATTGAATGGTAAAATAATAAATAATAACCCATATTTAAATTGCACCTTATTAAATTTGCCTCTAAGTGTATTAATGACACACTAGGCTAAACACATAAGAGATTTTTATTCGTATGTTTTACCTTCTCAAGCAAACATAAAAATTAATAATAAAAAAAAAAACACCAAAATAATCATTTTAAATACAATTCTACCATGACTAATTATTGTGGTGTTTGTAGGGTTTTGATAGTTCTTTATAGACCTTTGATTTCTCCATCTACACCACCCTCTCTAATTATACTCTCTTTAGCACATTCAAGGGATGAATTCTCCTGCATCCACCTCACAACACACAAGTCATTAGATTATATCATAGGATAATTATAAGCAACATTATATAACTAAAACAATTCATTAATATGCTTAAAATGTAAACACATACATAAACCAATTATACTAAGCAATCATGAATTATCATCTAATTAATCAACATTCTATTATCTCAAAATAGCATAATCTCAAGTTTAATAAAAAAATATAACCAATATCATGTATATCTACCATAACGATCTATAAATATTCAAATAGTTAGCTTAGTGAATAATTAGGATGTAACAAGAAAACCTTATAAAAAATAGCAAGTCCCAAGGTGGAGAAAGTAAAGTTTGAGCATGGTTAAATCTTACACAATTTTTCTTTGTTTTTTAAAACAAACTTAGTTTTTTTCATGCCTCGGTTATTTTTGAAGTTTTTTTTTAAATTTTTTTTTCAAACAACTAATGCCAAGTGGCTTAAAATTCACAACACACTTCATTTTGGAGATTAAAATGAACTCTCACGTTAGTTACATACTCATAAGATTTTAGTTTTTCATGCTTGTTTGTTGGAAGTTGTTTGTTTGAGCAAAATGAGTGATGTGTGTATGCTCTCCCCCATCCCCTTTAGGGATGTCAAGTGACCTAAAACACTCATTATTTCCCTTGGTTACTTTAGTCTAAAAGCATGAAAATAAATTCTCTAAGACCCTCCCCAAATTTTTATTATTTGGGTGACCCCAAAATGACCATAAAGCCTTTTCACTTGTATTTAGTTTCATGCATTTTGGCTTGTTAGCAAGAGTTCATCGCCTCCTCATGGGTTATTTAGGGAAGATTTGACCCAAGAATTCATTTCTTAGTATAGTTTCAAACCCACTTCATGGTGGGGTATATAAATTGAGCTAGTGAATCATTGAGATAGTAGCTTTAATAATTAAACTACCCCCATTTGTGATTGTTTCCCTCAGAACATATGATCAACTCAAACAACATACTATACTATCAAGTAACAGATGTAGAGGTTTTGAAAATCATAATAACTTTTCACAATAATTTGGTTGATGGGGATTTAATTGAAATGATCATCTCTAGTGTTAGACACACTTGAGACCATCTAGAAATGAGCAAAAATTGATAGTTTATAATAACCCCACTTGCCTCAGACATACTATTGATATAGCATGAGTAGACCAAAGTTCCATGTCATAGTGCAAACTTTTGAGAGAAGAGGGGGCCTAAAAATCATACTTTTCATGTGCTTTTATTTTTTAGATTAATTATTAAAATCCTCTCAAGAGTAAGTATGTTGATTTAATTCAATATTACTATGCAGACTTATTAGTTTTGGGATTTAAGATTCTACATTTAGATGTTTATGTCATTTTATCATTTATTGCATGGTTTTGAGTCTAAATATTTGTTTATCAAACCACATCAAAAATGAGTCTTGTTTATACATCATTTATTTTTCTTGAGGAGGTGTTACACCACCCATTTGGTACCATACCTTTGCCTTAGTCTATTTATAAATCTTGTTTGTATGTGTGTCACTTGATTGAAAAGGGTGTATTTATGCTGCCAATTCATTTTAAGTTTTTTGCCTTTGAGTTTTTTAAACAACATTTGTAACATATTTAGAGCATGATAACATCATTACACTACTCAAAATCATTTCAAAGACTTATTTCCTTGTGTTTGAAAATTCCATTTCTGAAACCAAATCTACATGTGCCTTTTGGATCTTTACTTAGTGTCATTATGTCATTCATTCTTATATATCTTGTTATTTTTTTAAAGAAGCCTAGTTTTCTAAGTTGAGTTCATAATTAACCTTTGTAAGTTCAAATCTAAACATTGATTGATTCCTACCTATGCCTTGTGTAATTATAGCCTAGACATCAATATTTCACATTTGGGTTGTGTAACTTAGGCCAATTCTTTATTAAATTTGATAACTATTGTTTGTGCCTAGATTTGGGGAAGTGGTATATCTTTGATGTGCTTATAATTCCATGCCATATGCCAACTAACCAAGTTCATGTTTAAATCCAAATGCCTAGTTTATACCAAAGTGTTTCAAATTTGTTAGATTAAATATCATAATTTATTTTTTTTAAATTATAGATTTTGTGCCTTTTCCAAATGACCTAGCACATATCTATTTTGAGCCTAGATTTTATGCCTTCTCTAAAATACCTAGCAAATTTTTTCTTATATTAGACTTGTTTGAAATACTTTCTACCTAAAATTTTTCATTCCATTTTTATTTAATCCACTTTACCTTTTTGTGTAAGACATTTTATGTTAGACTGTTTTATACCAATTTTTATCACAAACCATTTTTGAGACACATCTCCACTTTTTAGACCTAGTTAGACTAGGTTTGGACCATCTATCCTTTGGACCTTGTTTTCACAATTTAGTACAACTCTAGGCCTTTTTGAAAAATGTTTACCATTGATTTTGATATGTATCTTTACATTTGTTTTTGAGCCATGGACAATCCAAGTTATGATAATGTGGTCACAAAAATTGACTTTGATTAAGACCCCTATAGTGAGGAGATGGTTTGTGATAAGGATTATTATCCTCCTTAAAATACTCAATTTGGGGAATGAAGTCAATATACTCAAGATTAGTATGTGGTGATACCTTATTTGGGCCAAATAATGTACCAATTTTTCCCTTTCACCATTTATGGTACTCAATCCCCCACCTATACCATTAACCCTCCATCAAATTGTGTGAGCAACCAATCCCCACAACATCCAAGGATTACCATTCTAGGATCTCATCATTTGGCTCATGTTAAAAAATAAGATTTGAAATGCCCTACCATTACCATTCCAATACCTAATCCTTTGGCTCATGATAGCAACCAAGTTTTGCAATGCCCTACCATTACCATTGTAAGACCTCATCCTTTGGCTCATGATATTAACTAATATTTGTAATTCCATACCATTGCCATTCTAGGACCTTCCAAGTATGGTATCTTTTTTTCCCAATAAATTTATGAAATCACAACTTGAGGGTCATAGTTACCATCCTAGGAAAAAAACCATCCTTTTTTAAGCCCATCCTATATGAGCCTATTCACAAAGAGATCATTAACCAATTTCCAAACATCCTTAAACCATTACCAACCATCTCCCACTTTATAAAACCAATGCCACTTATTGATACACAACCAATCCAATCAATACCTCTCCAATAAATCCAATCATTCAAAGACCAAGATGTGTTCAAAACTAGTATTTTAAAACTACTTGTAAACCAAGGCCAAGAGAACCAACAAATCCATGATGTTTTTTTTAAACACCTATTTGTGACAAGTCAGCCTATGATGAATCACCTTTTGATCCTTTACCCATTTTTGAGGATTATCACTCTAATAATATAGTCTTTGCTAAGTCACTTCTTAATGATTATAATTACCTTTGGTCAAATCATTATCTCAACCATTATCCTATTTTTAAAGAGCCTCTCTTTGATAATACATTCTCTATGTAGTTGTCTCTTGACCTTTTTCCCATCATTGAGAAGTACACTTTGAAAAATCAATCTCTATGGAGCCCATTATACCATCACAAGTCATTACTTATCTAATATCAAACATTTAACAAGACATCATTATAGCAACATCCACATGAAATGAAGAATAAACATTAAATTTAGGTTTTTCTTGAACCAATATCAGATTTAGCATTAGAAGTGGAATCAATGTCATTCTCAACATCATATTCAAAGTACCTTGAGTCAGAATCAACTTCAGAATAAGAATACATTCATGGTTGTTATAATATTGGTTACACATGCCTTGCAGATCAATTTGAATATATTTATGATCCTTCCCAAAAAACTTAGGATGATTACTCTAGTGTTGACACAATTTCTCCTAGTATCTTCCATGAGGATTATGTAACCACATTCCATTCCATTACCATTCGACATGCCATTAATACTAACCACCTAGCCATTATATTAGCATTCCACCTATCAAAAGTGTTTATTAGGATTGATATAATCATACCTTATTGAAATACATCCATGGTAACATATTAGTTGTAGAATACTAAGGGGGCTAAGACCACATTCATGTAGAAGAAGAACAATCTCATAGTGAAACCTTTTTGGAGGTGCTAGGGGCAATCATAGTCAAAAGTCAATGCCGTCTAGTGAAACCTTATTTAAGGTGATAGAAGAAAATTAAATTCAATATTCAATATTCCTTAGTGAATCCTTCTTGAAGGCACTATGAGACAATAAAGATAACTTCATTGGTGAAAACCTCTCTGAGGTGCCAATATCTGAGCATAATAGTTCTTCATTACTTAATGAAGACATTATCTAAGATAACATCAATAAAAATTATAATCTACAACATAATCAATTGGTAGTTACTCTCAGGCCCAAATAATATAAAAAAATTATGGTCCTATCGAGAATATATTCAAAATTATTCAACCCTATCACAACAAAAAATATGTCAAATCCAAATCAACAACAATATGTGTGTCTAAAAATATCTATCTTTATTTATTGCCTAACCATTATACATTCCATTATCATCCACGTTTACATTTATAAATTAAACCTATCATCCAATATTTATCCTTATTTACCATCCCTAGCTGCACTTTCCTTTGTAAAGGCTACAAATATATATTGTCTCAATGTCTAAAGGAAACAAAATCAATGACCAGTGAAGACCACAACAACATTCTTGGAGCCCAAATTTGTAGTAGGTTCTTGATAGACTAGCTAGTTAGATGAGTTTTGGTCTATTAATTTATATGATTGATTATTATACTTGTATCATAAGCTAATCAAGATGTGCATCTCCACATCAACAAGAATAATATAAACATTTACCTTGCCTTTGACATTCACCTTGACATTTTCATTTTCCATTTACCTTCATTTTTTCATTTTCCATTCCTCTTGTCATTTTTTCATACCATACCATTTACCTTACCTTGTCACTTGGGGGAAACCCTCTTACCATTATATCTTATTTCCATATTAATATTTTTATTTATGTCATACCCTATACCATTTTACCATAACTTTACTATTGAACAAATGTTGTTTTTAATTTCCCTACCTACCCCTTTTTGAGTTTAGCTCCCTTGGTTCTTTGGGAACCTTCTACTAGGAGATTTTAATCCAGCTTCAATAATTTTAGAATTATGTGTTTAACTTGTAGTCTATGAAAGTAGTATGATAGTGGATTTGGTAACTACATATTTCATTTACACTTGACTAGTGTCAGTGATTATAACCACCTTTGGGAAAATAAGTTTCATCTTATGTTACTAATTATAACCACCTATGGGAAAATTAGTACCATTGACCTTTGTCATTGTTTCCTAATTATAACCACCCATGGGAAAATTAGGAATAATACATTTACCACACATTTCCACATCACCTTACCATTACTATTATCATTTGCCTTACCATTTGACTTTATTTGTGAACTTTATGTTACCTAGTTGGATCTCCCTACCTTTTGAGTGGGTAGAACCAATATGACTTTAGGTCCTAATGGTATTATGTAAGGGGTGCTTGATTCAATTTGAATTTAGCTTAGTCCCCCTTTTCTATATGCTCTCACCATTTTCTGATAAACCTAAGCCACTCTCTTATTATTTTACAATTTGGAATGTTTGGTGTCTCATAATTCTCAATCGAGTTGAGATACTTAGAAAGTTATAACAACATTCTAAAAATTTTCAAAATCCTAAAAAGTATAAAATCAACTTCTCATCAACTCAAAAGATATGTATCCTTAAAAACCAAAAACATTTGTCCTATTTAAACTAAGTCAATCATCTTTGATCTTCCCTAAGGTAAATCCATTATTTGTTTTAATCCATTCCATTGCCATTAGGGATATGACTTTCCCTTTGCATTTATCCTTGCTCAAGGTCACCACCTATTTATCATTTCATTGAGCCTTCACATGTATATATTAACTTGTTTGATGACATGATGCTTTATTTTGGTTTTTATTTCATGTTTTCTATGTGTTTTTTTCTTAATTATTTGTTGTTTATTTTTTTACCTATTTTTTGCTTTAGTTAGTCTACCTTGACTCATTATATGTGTTAATTAGGTGATTATTTGTGAATTATTATTGAGTCTATCCATATTCATACATCAACATTGTCATCATGTTTTTTATCATTGGTGCATTATTTTTAATTATTTATTGGATCGAGAGTCAGTCCTTATGCATAATAAGACTAAGTTCTCATGGTGTTTTATATTATGATGAATACCATCATGTGATACAACAAAAATCCACTCTAAAAATATTATAAGCAATGGAGCCACAAAAACTTCTCCTTGATAACCTTATAAAATCCTCACACCCTCCTTAATCAAATCAACCCTTTAACCATTCTAGTTGTACCAATGCTAATAAGGATGAGCATATTTGAATTAGAAGGTATGACCTAATCATACATATTGATCAATTCTTATTCTTATATCCCTCATTCCATTTTCTACCATGTTTGGATACACTACATTGGCTTGAGGTCTATTTAGACTATATAGGCAGTGTTTAGATACATGACATATCTCAGGTCAACTCGGCCACTATTATTCTTTCAATCATCTCTTTCATCACTTTGTACATCATCAAGTGTCTGATTATTTATAGATTCTTTATTAATTAGACCATCACATCTACATTTTTACCCACTCATCTTTAATCTATATGATAGATTATATCCTTGAGTTATGCTTGCCAATCTACCCTACTGGGTTATAACTATACAAAAAATATTCAATCTAGGTAATATTAATGATTATTATCACCTATGGGAAAATCATTATTTTGACTCATCCACCCTACTAGGGTAGTTTATTATGGCACTTATTATAACTACCTTTGGGAAAATTAGTGTCTCAACCTTTGTTATTGACTATAACCATATTTGGGCAAATTGGTACTTTTTAAATCAATGCGTGTAAGTATTATCTTGATTGGATTAATATCACCTATGGGTTAATTTAATTATTTTTCTAGTTTTTTTAGGGATTGTCCATCAATCATATGTGTCAGTCACTCCTTTAAGGGTGCATCATTATAAGTTTCCCAAATATTATTTGGATATTCTTATTTAATCATTACCTTTCATTATTAATGGAATTTTTCATTATTTAAGAATAAATTATTGTGCCTATATCTTGTAATGCCTTCTCAACTAGGGGAAAACTATAAACACCTAAAACTAGCCACAACTAATTTTTCTGACTGAACTTCAAATTGATTCCTACCAACCATTATAAATTAAGCCTAAGAAGCACTAAATGTCCCAAATTTGCTTGTTCATCATGAATCAAAGTTCACAATCATGTTGAGGCATCCCTATTTTGGATATTATCTCATATGCAATAATAACCTCTCACATATTCATCCCTAATCATGTTTTGGCATACCAACTATCAATTTGGCCTATAGACCTATTAAGTGGGGAGTTTACACACTTAAATAAAATATTGAAAGAGTTAAAAGGATAATCATAATCAATTAATGAGATAAACAAGTTTAAATGCATAGTTGAATTATCCATTTAAAATTAATGAATATCTAAAAATAGAAATTGTAAAAATAAAAATATCAAATCATTTCATCATTGCCTTTATGAGTTGTCAAGCTCTTTGAAAATATCTAATTTGAGATCCATGGATAGTCACTAAAAATAATAATTACTTGACAACTATTAACTCTATTGAAGTTACTTTTAACTCACCCAGGTTTAGTTTGAACCCATTTCAATCTTAAACTTAACCTTAACTCACTTTGGGTGAGAGTTAATTCTCAAGTTTATAAATACAAGGCCATTCCTATTGGTTTTCAATCTATTTTGGTGTAATGTTATTATGCATGACTATATTCAACAAGATCTCATAAGCCAAAGTTATAATGCTAATTTGGAGAGATACAATCTTTACAAGTAAGGATATCATGCCAAATTATTAAGCCAAGCAATAATAATTCTAAGGTTCTAAAGAGAGAAGGAGCCAAGAAACCTTCATTGTTAAATACTTCTTGATGCACAAGCCAAGCAAGCCATTCAACAAACCCAAAAGGTAAAATATTTGTTTCTTTTATGTTTTTACTATGTTTTCATTTAATTTTGTTACCTAAGCTCTCCCTAGTGTCTAGGATACAAGTGTTATGAATTTAGTGTGTTCATTTCATTATTTTTAGGAGACTAACACAATACTAACCTCCCCTATATGTCAAAATCCTAGTTCACAAAATTCATCTCAAAAAGAAAGAGTTAGTCATTCGGCACAAGTACTTCAAGTAAGCCCTAAGTATCACCTAGGAAAAAAAATTATTCACATAACATTTATATTTTTTTCAACACAAAATACTCAATGCCTACACATGTTGAAACTCTCTCCAAGTACTAATACACAAAGATTAAAAAACACAATAATATAACTATGAGGTTGAGTATAGAAACCATAGTCATCAATCAAGGTAATAGAGAATGGATTCAATCATATACCTTCCTATTAATTACTTTGTTAAATAATATTAATAACATTAAAAAATGGTCTTGATTTAATATTTTAATAAAATGAAAATCATACTAGGCCCACTCATATGTTTACTATTAGAGAGTGAATTTGAGTTCTTAGTCACAAAGTATCATATCAAGAGTGAATGATAATAATCTATATATAAAAAAAAAATTACCAATAGGAGAATGAATTTTATAAACATTTATATACTCAACATGATTTAAATGTGGTACTAAATTATCAGTAACAAATAAATTATATGTTATCTTGAGTAAGGGTAAATACTATAAATAAGTCCATTATCATAGTAATTATCCCATCAAATTACATACAATCGCATAAACATAATTTTAATGAATATTGATATTCCATATCCCTTGTATATTTCACTTAATTGGGTTAGTAAGATAAATGAGCACATCCATGTTTTTTCAAGTATACAGTAAAGAAATAAATCATATTAATAAATTAATCATAGCACATTCCATGAATCCACATTAATACAATGAACATATAGATAGAAAGAGATCTTCAACATGAAAAATAAACATACAAAATTCATGCCCTATCTAGATATACCCTAAGATAGGACCCACATATATGTGTCATGCCTTTATGATAAGATCAAACATATAAAATAGAAACATTGAGAGCATTCATTCTATATTGTACTTACTCTAACATTTGAATAATAAAGGAGTCACAATCATATAACTTCATAGCATCAAATTAAGAGAGAAAATTTTATTACAAGTAAGATTTTTATTGAGGAAAGAAAGTTTTTTAACATTGTCAAAAAATTAACATCTTCAAATCTAGATCAAATGTTTGAATTTTTAGTGAGCCAACATAGCCAAAATAAGGGTCATGTCTACCATTTTAATCTCTATATTATATTATTATAAATATATCCAATCATGGAACCCATTTTAAGTAATTATTATAAATATGATACATTAAACTATAAAAATAGAATTTCAAAATTAAATCACAACCAACAAATAAATCATAGTCACAATCATGCAATTGAGTTTGCATTATAGGGGTAGAATAAGCGTAATACCCCCATCCTAGTGTAGTAATTTGATAAAGTTTGAATTTATTAGGTAATTTCAAAAGACACTAATGATATTTCATCTCAATATTTTCTTAATTAAATGACTTTTTGTTGAGATTTTCATTGACTAGCTATTAATTGTGCCTTCTTCATATGCATTGCCTTGGTATTTTATTAAGTAATTGGTGCAATAGTTATCACTAGACCTTACACATACCTAAAACTGTGTTTTAGCTTATTATGATTATTATCTTGATTGAAATTATTATTTTTATTATATGTGTCCATTTTGTTTATTATCATTATGATATTTCATTAGATTCATTTTTTAGGATAAAGGTCTTTCATGCATGATTTATTTAATTATGGATTTTGACCTTGGTATTATGGCACAATATTTTTATTTTATGATTTTTTTGTTTAAAGTTTTGTTTTGGAAAACATTATATCCCTTTGGTTTACCATGATGAAGGAAGTGAAAATAATGGTGATTATGTTAGGGTTCTAATATGCACATTATCTACAACCATAGGGACACTAATAATAGTTAAATCGATGGTTTTAGAGATAAAAATATTTTGATAATATATTGTAAATTGTGTAAATTTTTTGAGGTAATTGGAATTTTTCCATAATAATCATAGATGAGGATGAAATGGTGTGGAATAAAAAGATAATATGAGGAACAAAATAAAGCTTAAGCATCTTTTAGACTAGGGGTATGTGCATGAATTTGGGGGACAATACCATGGACATTTATCACAATGCATACATGTTATGAACATAAAGTGCATGCATTATATCCATAATTAATATGCATTATTTTTATTTGTCTTGGGGATATCAAGCCATAACATGTATATGTTACAATTCGTACATGTTTCTAGTGTTAAGAATGCATATGCATTCCTAGCACTGCATATGCATTATAAATGTTGAAAATGTTTTTGAAAACCCACCCAAGCCACTAAAAATATCATTTTAATTTTACATTTGATTTGTCTTCTTCCATCATATAATATTTTTTTACTCTACTATTTATGATGCCATTTGATCTTCATTAGAAATCTAAAAATGTCACCAGATTGATAATGTCACCATGGAGAGAAGGTAAGAGATAAAAAACTAAACCTAAAAACCCTAAATTTTTGTAATTTTTTATTATTTTCATTATTTTATTGATAAATTATGTTTCTAGGATATCCTACTCTGGTATAATATGCCACCTTACTAACCCTCCTCCTAACGCTCCACCTAACCCTCTGACTAACCCTCCTATCCCTCTAATAGTTCTATAAGATCCCACAGGTAGTCATGACTATTTAGCTTCACATGTAATGGAAAATAAAATTGAAATTGAGAAAATAATTAGGATAATGAGGGACCTTACTTCCACCAATACCCACGTCACTTATCTAGCTAATACCTTAGATTTGATATTAGGTTAAGTTGACTTAGTAACTAGTCAAATTGATAGATGGGCACCATATAGGGAAAAATTTAGGGCTTATTATTCAAAATAATTGTTAGCACATGAGATGAAGAACAAAGATATAACAAAAGATAAAATTTATTCCTTATTTATAGACCCAACCACCAATTCACTATTTCTACTTATTGCTAAACATTTTCCTATCCATCAATGCTAACATAACTTGATTAAAGATAATTTTTAGGACTGATGGTGGATGTTATTTGATTACCACCATGTATGAACCATGAGGTCCCATTGTATTTTTTTATGAAACTCTATTATGAGTTTTTCATTACTAATATTCTAAACTATTTTTAGTATGATGAGTTTCAAGGCTGATGGAAAGGCTCAACATACTATCAACTAGGTACACATCATTCTCTTAATCATCCTATAAGCATCCATACCAAAAAACCACTTCATATAGATATTTTCTTTATGGTGAAGGAGGTCATGGAGATTAACACTCTACATGTACTTATTTATGTGGGTTTTATACACACCTCAAAGAGTTATAAATGAGGTAACCTATAATGTTATAGGATCCTTTTAGAACTAAGTTCTACTTTAGGGCTCAAGTTATAGGTATGTGGTTAAAATAATTGGGTGGTGGAATAGCAGGTTGAGCCTATGTGTTGTATAACTAGGTTTATGGATGGATGTGTGCATTCTAATAAAAAGGTAAATCAATAGGTGAGTTAGATGGGTGGAAGACTATCCTATGGTGGGTAGATCTCAAAGAAAATTCAAAAAGAAGGAAGGGTAATGTAGAAAGAAGTTTTTATGTATTTTAAATGGAGTTTATTATTATCTCTTCAGTGGATGGGTATTTCAAGAACCAGTGTTTTTTATTTACATCTTTTGCATACTTATGAACAAACAAAGTTAGAAGTCTAGGGTAATCAGTTATAGGATGCTTAATGGTCTCAACTAAAGGTTTTTATTCTTAAGGCTTCTATTTCACACCTTTGTATAAGAGATTATAGCACAGACTAAAAATTTATCTAGGGTAGTTGTAGCTCACACCTAAAAGACTATATCTAAAGAGATACCTCTACACACCTTGGATTATCGATTCAACTTATAATATCTATCTAAATGAATGAAAACTATCAATCTTCAATAGATATTACACATATAATACTAAAATTCATTAATAAAATAGTTAGATTCATTTGTAGCATTGGCACACATCAAAATTATTGAATCAATCTAAACAAAGAAAATTCAAATTTAGTAACATATAAGGGGAGGAAGAATAAGAAAACACAATTATATGACAATAAATTTATTCATTTCTTCTTGTATATTCATTCAAAAATCTAACCCATTGAAAAGAGGGTTGTATATGCATATAAATATCTCTGAGAAGGGGTCACCTCATCTTCCAAGTTTATTACATTACATTTACATCTTAATATAATATAAGATAAGTCTTAGTTACATGTCAATAACTTATAGATATCTCAGTCATGCAATGTGTGCATGCTGACAAAATAGTTCAATTTATTACAATATAAATGCAACTAGGACTTAACTATTTAGTTATAACCATTACATGTAAAAATAGTACAAATTTAGCCTTCATTCTAAATTAGCTCTTTCTTAATATATCTCAAAATTATCATCAAAACTATAGTTGTACTTTTTCTTGATGACATGGTAACTAAAGTTAAACTTGGATATGCACAATTTGATTTAACTATTATTACCATGGGAGCTCTAGTCTTAAGTGGTGCTGATATGGCTATAGTTTTTAGAACTGTAGGTGGATTCTATGAAGTCTTTAGAGTAGAAATAGAAGGTGGAATTTGTTGGGTTGCCTTCTTATTATAATTTAAATTGTTGTAATTCTTATATATCTTAGCATGATGTTCTCAAATTAGGTTCATATCTAGAAGATGTGGCAATCACCCTACTCATCTACTCCAATAGCTTAGCATGTTCTATCTTGGTGGATCTAAAGCCAACCTATAAGACTTCCATCTATATCACCTTATTCCTAGTTGAGATCGATTTAACTTTGATGTCTTCTAAGATTAAGCCTTATAGACTCTTTTTAAATCTATTAGAGGCTTTCCTAATCATTTGATTGAATGTGGCCTGAGTCACCATCTTGCCTCTATTATGTTGAATTGTAGTCAATTTTAGTTATATCAAAACTTTCTTGGCCTACTTTTCTTACTCAACTAATTGGTTCACTAGACTCTTATAGGATGATACCCAATGTTTAGTCTCCTACATTATTATTAAATCTAAATTCAAAGTATTTGATGCCTCTAATGGTGTCATCAAGTCCAAGTGGCTAAATGCCTTATTGGGGGTATATATCACTAAAAAAATTGTTTTATTATCATCTTATTTGTGAATTTTGAATAATATAGTTATAGAATTAACATGGGGAGTGAAACTAACTATCAAAGAATGAATGGAATCTAGAATATCATATAGCCTAAGTGTTGTATTCTGCACATCTTACTCAGAGCCTCTAGGGACTTGAATTACTTGTTGATTCTCTCTAAGATTTTATAACTCTTCTTTGATCTTTTGTATAGCCACTTTGGTACCTTTATGTGTGGCCATGATTGCCTCTGTATTGGTCTCCATGTATTAATTAAGGTCCTCTATATATGGGGACTAACCCTTTTTCTTGTTCTATCTCTTGCTAAAATAATAAACTTCTTCCCTCTCCCCCAGGATTAAATTTCTATCTGAGCTATCCTTCATTTTCCTCTTCCTTACCTATTTTACTGATGTTTTAGCCTTATAAAATAGTGATCTCACTATTGGAAATCTAGTGACCTTTAGATTAGGCCTCTTAGAGGCTGAGGCTCCTAACTCCTTAGCCCGATTTAGAAGAGTGAGCTTTGATGTATTTAAGGGTTGAACTTCCACTTGTATATGCTCCTAAGTCTTAGGATCAATTTCAGTGTAAGGATTAGATATTTATAGATAAATGATTTTTGACCAGTCTATGTTTCCAAATTATGGCATTGGATGAACAATAAGGATTAATTACTTCCTAGGTACCCTTTTGGTGGTAATTACTATGGTTGTCAAAGTTAGAGTTGAGGAAGTAAAAGGTGAACCCAAAAGGGTATAATAATAAAAAATTGGAGTGATGGATTGGGTAATTTCTAGAATGGATAAAACCATGGTTGATGGGATGGACATTGAAGGAATAGAAACCACAGTAGTGGAGGGTGGAGCAGGTGAAATGGTAGTAGGTAGATTCATATATGGTTGTATGAAGAGTAAACTTATATAAGGTGACTAGATATGCTTGAATGTAGAAATAACTTGTGTAGGGGTGATAATTTTTTTAGGTAAGGGCATTAAAGGGAAAAGGCCTTAAAGGGATATGAGTAAAGGACACTTACTTGATGGTTCACCTATAAAAGGTGCCTTAGCCTTTAGTGATCATAGTTTCAATACCTTGGATTGCTATAACTCCTCCTCATCCACCTCTTATGTTGGCTCACTTTCTTATGAAGTTTGTGACTCCTTAAGTGTCTGTGTTAGTGGGGTATGTGGTTTATCCCCCTTAGTCTTCCTTTGAAAAAACTTTATGGCTTTACTTGCTTGTGAAAATGTCACCTATTGGGGAAGAGAATGGGGAATAATGTTGGAAATTAGGGTTTTTGAATCCATTATTTCCTCTTCATTAGAGGATTCCAAGCAAATAATCTTAGCTTATTCCCTTTGTAAACTATTTCTCCCTTGAGTTAGCTCCTCAACTAGATCTTGCTTGACATGTATCAATTCAACTATTGAATTTTGAAATAGGATCAATTGTTCCTCTTCTACTTGTGTAATGGAAAAAACTTGTTCTTATTATTATTTTTCATCCTTTGCTCTAATGAGTGGTGCCTAAACTACAAACTATTTTTGGTCTTGGGGTTGTTCTTGAGATATTTGGGGATCTTTTCCCTCTCCTTTTGATTTCTGTGATTGCCTACCACACCAAAAATTAGAATATCTCCATCCTCTAGAAATGCATATTCTTTATTGGCATTTCTTGCTTCCTTTAACTACTTGTGAATTATGAAATTTATTCTCTCAATGGTGATGTGGGAGCCATGGAACGTGGCCTTCTTGTTCTTCATCAATTACTCATCAATGACATTCCATATTTAGTATGAAATTTCTTTCTTAGATAATTTTTCCATAAAGAACTTAGGAAACTAAAGAGGATCTACCTTGTGGCCACCCACTATGATAAAAATATAGTCTAGGTAGAGATAGTAGTATCCTATATTATTGGAAAGTGTCTTGGCTATGTTGGGTGAAATTATTTCCAAAGGTTGGTGGTGGATGGCCATATAGACCTAAGGGTAGAGGTCCTCAATAATCATTTCTATGTTTCTAACATAGGAGTGTATGTACACAAAGATGTAATAATCACAAATATAATTCTTGATTACTTCTACATTAGGATCCCATAGGACTCCATTGTGTCTATAGATTATCCCCATGATCATGTTTAATAGATAATTCCTCATGTATAAATTTATTCCCAGTGGCCTCTTATCTTTATGTAATATTTTATCTTGGAGGAGTGAACTAATCACTAATCCTAAAGTGTAGGTGCACTTTGAGGTAATTCATAATTCCAATAGGGGAACCCACTTCAAGTTTATAAAATAGATGCTTACATGTACAAAAAATCTATTTAGCACTATCATTCCCACACATATTCCCATTCTTAATTGATTGATGGGGATAGGTCACTTGACATGTTATTTCAAAGTCAAAGTTTTTCCAAGGAGAATCTACATTGATAAATCTCACTCCACATATTTGGACTTCTTCCATGTAATTATAGTATGTAAATTAAAAGTGACATCTAGAATGGGTAGACTTAAATACTTATTAAATGCATCACCTACTATATACATGAAAACTATATTATTAACAATATAATGAAGGTATCCATCATCTACTATTCTCCCTTCAAATAAGAGGCATTGTATTAAGTATATGCATGACATAACCTATAGCTTTGTAGATGCATAATGTAGGGCTTGATGCTTGAAAAGAATCAGGGACTTTACTAGATTTTTATCTTCAATTATGATGTCTTCATCCAATGTAAAGGACTCTATGTTTTCCACTACTTCCCATAATGTCAATTAATGTGGATAACATCCATCAAATATAGTGGTTTAAAAAACTATGTCAAAATACATTGTGAAATCCTTGATATAGAACTTGAATGGTTTTGGGTCTCCTTTGTATGACCTAGATGATGATGTCATGGTGGTTTGATGGATAGTGGTATGCTCCAATATTTTGATAATGACATATAACACTAAACTATATTTCATGGATAACAATCATTCTGTTAGAAATTAGGAATTTTGGGATCACTTAAGGTTCAAATTTACTCAATATCAAATACAAAATTATGTGAAATTGTCTTAAGGCTCGATTTTGATAGATTTATGCATTTATTTCTAGTCCTTACATCATTAATCATCAATGTCTATGATCTTGTCACCTTTATTCAATTTGAATTCAACCACCTTGTCCTAGTGTACATGATGCATAGGATGCCTTATCATTTAGGGTGACATGGTGTTACCTTTCATCCTTTCCATTGTGTCATTATGTATTCTTAGTCAAGAGAATTCAAACTTTACCCTCAGGCCAAATGACTCCAAAATGTATAAAGTTCTTCAAAAAGATTTGCTCCAAAATTTTTTACCTCAAAATTTTGAAACAAAGTTGTTGATGACTAAGTACTCTTCAAAAGGTTATGGTTTGGGTAAAATTAGTTACAGAGAAAGATTTAAAATGAAATTTCTCAAAACAAAGCCTCCAAAATAAAAGTTTCTACCCTTTGATGAGAAAGTTTTTGAAGAGAATCTTTTTGAAACAAACCTTCTAATGAAAAGTCTCTGAAATGAAAGTTGGTAATGAGAATCCTTTCAAAACAACATTTCCAAAATTAAAGTCCTCAATGAAAAATATCTGAAGAGAAAAACCTTGCAAAGAAAATATGTCACCCATAAACTTTTTGAAACAAATTTACCAAAGAAAAGCTTTCAAAGACCAAACTTGCTGAAATAAAGCTTTTGAAATAAAATTTACCAACACAAAGCCTCTGATGAGAAAGTTTTTGGAGAGAATATTTCTGAAACAAACCTTTTGATGAAAAGTCTCCAAAATGAAATTTGTTGATGAGAATATTTTTAAAACAAATTCATTGAAATAAAAGTCCTCAATGAAAAAGATCTGATGAGAAAGACCTTGTGAAGAAAAGTTTCCATATGAAAACATTCTAAAATAAAGTTACTAAAGAAAATATTCCAAAGACCAAACTCATTAAAATAAAGCTTTTGATAAAATCCTTTTGAATCAAATTTTTTTTATGAGAAATCTTCCAAAGAGAATATTTCTAAAGAGAAGATTCTAAAATAAAATTGTCAAAGACTAAACTTGTTGAAGACTAAATACTATGAAATCAAATAATCTAAATTCTTGACATGCAAATCCATTATTTCCATCTTTTCATTAATAGGTTAGTTTGAATGAGTGCTTCCAAAATGGAAATAAAGTATGCTATAAAATGATTCAAAATTAAAATCATTATGTGTTCCCAAATAATATAACTATCATAATCCTCAAAACACATAGATACCTAGATAAGATATTCATTATTTCCAAAAAAGAAAGGGGGTCCTGACTTTTTAGATAAAAACCATAGGGTGGGGTGTGTTGAATAAAAAAAATGGTGACTTATAGGGGTGAATACTTTGGAGTTTCCAAAAACCTAGAATCCTCAGTTTTACAATCCCAATATCAATAATAAATTTATTCTAAAATAAATGATTAAACTATAAATGGAAAAAAATCTTAATAATCCTATGCAACATACTAACTTTACATAACCCTTAAATATGTGTATGAAAATTATTTTTATTTATTTCTTGTCTCAAGTTTTTAGGCAAAGACATGAGACTGATCCATAGGTTTCACTTTGATTGGGTGTTAGGTGTATATATGGGGAGCTCAAATATTTCTCTATTTCGATCAAAGTGTCTATTACCTTGAAAGAGATACCTTTGATCACATATTCCTCATTTCTTCATATTTTTCATGATGTATGATACATTGATTTTATCTTAATGTGTACGCTTTGAATCCTTTTTTAGTTTCTTTTGGATTTTTGGATTATGCCTTTTATTATTTTAATCTTCTCTTTGTTTTGCTTTCTGAAAGAGGGAAAAGGTGACTGCAATGAGTTAGTCTTAGTAAAGTTTTGGTTTAATCAAAATGTCTTTGTCAACTCTTGCCCATGTCCATGATTATTACCTTAAACAAGTATCAACATTTTCTATACATTTAAACCAAGGGAATAAGGAGAGTTTTCTAAATTTATACAAAAACTATGGGAGCAAATTTCACATACCTAATCAAATCATTAACTTTAGGACATATTCATGGCTATCTCTCTCATTTATTACCTAGATTAATAGTTTTAAACTTTAATATGCACTACCCCTTGATTTAGGTTAGATTTAAAACACCTCAAACTATGTTTGAATATACCAGTATTGACCAAAATTTGACTATCATGAAATTAAAATAAAACTATTCTAGAAATCAAGAAAAATATTGAAAGCAAAAAGGGCTAATACAGGAAACACAAACTATTCTAAGAAAAATAAACTATTGAAATTAGGAAAATAATTAATAAAGCAAATCTAATCTACTCCTACCTCTACCAAAAAAAATTATTATTACTCAGAGACCTTTTTGGATGGGGTAGCCATGAAGTAGTGCTTCAAAAACTATTTGTTAACTAGATATGTTAGATTGTTACCTTGAAGATATTTCAAATGAAATGCATTATTACCCAATATTTTTGACATTTTATATGGTCATATCCATAGTGGGAAAAAATTTCATACATTCCTTCTTTCTCATGGGCTTTGTCCCATAGTAGCACCAAGTTAGAGATATTGAATTCTTTGAATTTAGCTATCTTGTCAAAACACATCTTGACCATGTCCTAATGTTTACTAAATATTTGTAATGCCTTATCCCTAGAGTCTTATATTTCAATGATATCCAGCAATATGAAATCTATTTTGTCATTGGGCTCCATATATTCTTGCATAAACTAATATATTGGTAATTTTAACATAATTGGGAACACTAGTTATTTCCCATAAACCAATGGATATGGTGAAGATTTAAGGTCCTATTTATACCTCATCTAATCTACCTAGAGGGCATATTTTAGTAAGAGGTGCAACTCCCTTGGTTTATTTTTATCTATATTCTTGATAGCATCTATGAGGTTATTGTTGGTTAACTTAGATAATCCACTCCCTTATAGGTAATGATTGGAGGATGATCTAATTGTAATCTAATTATCATGGGCCCACTCAATGAAGTTAGCTAATTAAAATTTTGGCCCATTATCATAAACCAAAGAGATAGGGGTGCTAAACCTAGTTTTGATATGCTATTCAAGAAAACTTATCACATATTGGGCTTTGGAGTTCTTGGTGGCTATTACCTCATTGCCAACCAACCCACACCCAACCCAATTACCTCTCCATACACCTCAAGTGATCATCTGAGCACCACTTACATGATATGATAGTGTATAAATAATAAGTGTTAGGACTAGTGCATGAATGATTAATAAAATACCAACATTTTGGTTTCATTATTGGGACCAAACAAATTTTGTTACTTCAATTTTAAGGAAGGATGATGTACTATATATTGATATATAAAATTGATCAATTGTTAGATAAATTAGAGGAAAATTTTTATACTGAAATACCTTGGCTATGGAAACCATGAGCCAAGGGGATTTGTGGAATACAACCTACATAATGAACTTTATGAGGTATTTTTTCTCTAAATTATGAACACATTTGCATGCATGGATTATAGCTTATGTTATGAACAAGAGTAGAAATTATGGATGAAAATAATCTTGGAGGAAAGTGTGTGGAGTGGATTAACCTAGACATATTTATGACTATATCTATTTATGTTTAGTGGTGTGGTCTATTGAATAGTTACATGCTATGGTTTGTTATGTCTAAATATTCCTATCCAGAGGAGGATAAATATCATTTTTTTTGTGAAATTAGAAGTTCATATTTTAATTAATTACCATTTAAGATCAATAAGTTTATGGCATATGGTGGGATATAAAACTTTCCAATGGCTATCTAAGTCTCTACATGCATGAATTACATGAAAGGTATAAGGTGAAAAAGGCATGTTGTTTGTAAGATAGTAATGAAGAAGATATTTAGCATGGATGATCTAGGTGGGAATGAGATCTAAAGGTGAAATTATTATGATGTTAAATGGAAAATGATAGTCTAAAATGACCCTAAGTAGGGAGTAAATTCTAACTTAGGATATTCCAAGAGGACCCATGCATATTGGGAATGCCATGAGAGACACTCACATAGAGGATGTGCACTTTGAGGATAAATAAGTGTGTGCCAATGAGTTATAAATAATCTAAGAAGAAATTGAAGAAACCAATGGTGAATAATACATAAAATAAGATACTATTGAGGAAGCACCCATTTTGATTTTACCTAAAGTGCATGATTATGCACTTTTCTCACAACCATAATAAATTGATCAAGACATTATCTATATCTTAGGCATAAGGAAATTTATAGCACATAAGGGAGAATTAAGTGTGAAACAATAAATTATTCCTTACCATCCAATCAAATTGGTGTTTTTATAACCCATGTGAGTTTTGAGTCTAATGATTTTTAATATTCCACCATTAGGAGGAGATCTAGCCCTTAAAACATCTAGCTCAACACAAGGTAGAATAGTAGGAGGTAATGAATGGGTGATAAGTTAGTATTTCATTCAATAAGTAAGAGGATTTGTAGTATAACATGATATACTACTAATATAAGGAATGGGAGGTACCTCTAGAAGAATCCAAATTTTGGGTGGACCTTTAATTAATACACTAGTACATAATGTAACTTAGGTATAATCAATGTCTATACTTGCTACCTAGGTATTTAATGATATGTCTTTGATTATACCTAACTATAAAAAATTGGATAATTCCATGGAACATGATTACAAATGTGAGCTTATATGGTGCACAAAAGAGTTAAGGAAAGTTTGCCATGACTTTTTAGGTATTTCTCCCATACATAATATCAAAATTTTGACCCTAACCTAGCCCTTTTCAATTATGGCCATCTAAAGTAGTTGTATTGAAGGAATTTGAAATTCCATAGTTTGAGTAGTATATTAATGTTACATTGAATGAGATCAATCAACAAATGATGGTGATAATTTGTTTCTATAAATCTAGGCTCAAGACTCTAGTGTCCAAACTCTACTTTGATATTCACCCAATGTAGCATGTGTGATAGGTTTTTATATAGTTATTTATAACCTTTTGATGTGATATATTGATGAAGACACTCAGTAAGCCTTAAGATTCCTTTGAAGTGAGATTGAGAATTGAATTCATTTAATTCTAGGTATGGTAATTAGCCCATTCATGGAGGCACAAATCACCTTAATGGATTCCTAGCTACAAAGGCTAATAGCTAATAGTGCTCATGGCGTGATGAGTGTTTATGGCACATATAATGTGAGGTTAAAGGTCATAACAAGAACAACTACCAAAAATAGAATATGATGGTAATGTTAATCTCATGTGATATTTGTCATGAGGGTCATGATGTGTGTAGTTTCCCTCTCATTCAGTGCATGATCCAAACTAAGGTATCTCTCTAATCTAATATTTTTAGTGTCACTATCCATAATATTGAGGACTACAAATTTATTGATGAGATCCATGAGGAGAGAGACTGAGGCTCAAGACAAGAAACTATAGAACATATAACCATAATTATGTTAATTATGGGCAACAACATGGATACAAATTCCATGGAGGAGGATTCATAGGTGTAAGGATTACCCCAAACACTTACTATAAGTGTGGATCATCAGACCACTACTATCATGACTACCCTTATTATCCTACTTATGGGTATTTTTGAGGTGGTCATAAGGTTGAAGAGTTCCTAGAGTTATATTCCAAGATCACACATAATGAAATACCCAAAAATGGCATTGACATTATTAGGCTTGAGTGCAACTCAGAAAAATGGGTTCCAAAGTCTTAACCTAAGAGTAATGCTAACCCTAAAGTTCATATATCAACTCATGGTAACTTGATTATGCAACTAGTATTTGCTTCCACTTATAAGGCCAAGATAATATATGATCCAAGAAGGCATAAAGAAAAAGGTATCACATTTAGAACCATTCATAGCACCCTATCCATATGGACCATGGTATAAATAGGTATTACACAAAATCATGGACATTATTCAGAATTTATAAGGTGAACTACAATATGTGAAAGACTTAAAGGAAAAGTCAAGAAATAAGATCAAACCTCAACCATATTTAGATAAGTATGAGGACAATATTTTTCATGTCTTATCTCTCCTACACACCAAATAGATGAATCCCATGTTGAATAATCTTTGGGCCAATTACATAGGAAGATGGACCATCAAATAAAGTGAGGATAACCAAAAATATATGCTATGAATGATAACTTCTAGTAGATGTAGACATAAATGGATGGTCTATATGAGACATTCTATTATACATAGGCACTAAAGTCAATATTCTCATAGGATATGATTGGCACAATATGGGAAATCCTACCTTATGACCCTCATTGCACATTTTATTCAAGGAAAATAAGACTCAACCTCAACCAATGGTAATTATATACAATTTTGGTATCAATATAATGGACATGAATTTATAATTTGACTTTGAGGTGATCAAGGTCATTGAGGTAGACAACTATTGAAATCTACTTGGTAGACTCTGGTGTTAGGCAAAAAATATAGACATATGATTCAATAAGTGTTACATTATCTTTTTGAATAGGAAATAACATGTTTTTATTACATTTTAAAATGATCAAGGTACCTCCTATATTTATATGGTTGATTTTGAAAATTAAATCAACTACATCACAAAATAAGGAGTATATAAATTAGACCCAAGTGAGGATGGCATTCTGCCTTAGGATGAGGTGCATTCCACTTCTTATAACATGGACATTACTTGTGATGGTTTGATACATCAATCCCAAAAAGTGAGCAAAAAAAAAAGTGGCATAATGTAGTCAAGACCTCAGTTGCAACCTATATGAAAGGCCATATGATCTATCATCAAGACTTCTCTTGATAACAATAAGATCTAGATACCATGCACCACATGTAAAGTTAAGATTGTTTGTAGAATCAAGGTAAAAAATTTCATGTTACCCTAGTATGATTGATCCCTAAACACCAACCCATTTGTACATGACTTGGAGGAATGTGTCCCCAAGGAGAATTATCACTTGGTTTCCTTAGTGTACACCTTGAAGAGTAATATTTTGCATTTGTGGGCTATTACTCTTCTTTGTGTGTGAATAATTTTTTAATCCTTTAAACTAAAAAAATATAATTTAGTGCTTATTAATAAGGTAAATTTTACATATTCATTTATAAAAGTAATAATTGATTTATGGGATAACATTGATCTTAACCTTTTATGATTGTATTATAGAGAGACCTCATAGTGGAAAGTGAATGCACTAAATAAATCATATAATAATTATGTGCGTTACACTTTATTTGTGCAATTAATGAATCACAATAGTTAAACTATTAATTAATAATAGATAAACAATTGATTAATCATTAACCTAAATAAACAAAAAAAAAAAAGGGTTTTGAGATAAAACTTTTGGGCATGACATTTTGGTATCATAGCCTAAGTTCAGCACTAAGAACTCTAGGAATATTAGTTGGTTGGTTCAGTTACCTTTTACAACAAATAACAAATAGAGTGTGTAATTCTAGTTTGGTTAGTATGATTCATGAGACTTCCCTATATATAGGTATATTATTAGTTATGATTCTTAAGTGATTAGACACAAATACATGCATATTCTCATGAGATACTATTGTAGAATTGGGTGCTAAGTTTAAAATGACTACTTATTGTTCCTTCTTTGATAGTAGTACTGGTATATGGCTATCAACAATGTCATATGGGATGACATAGATACATTGAATGGACTGCTGAGACTACCTAGATCCTTTTTATCTCTAGTAAAATTGTGTTATCCTATTGTGATGTGGTTTTGAACTAATGTAAATAGTGTATCTCAAACCAAACTATGTACCCTTAACTTTTGTATTTGTTATGTACATGTGTAAATGTAACATATTGTATAAGCCACCACATCATTATACATGTAACAAACCTCATAAATAATGGGTTATTTATATGTAAATAAATTTTTTGTGTGATTTTAGTGTTTTTATGCTATATTACTAGTATGACATTGTGTTATTAATCTTAATTATACTCTTGTGAATGTGAATATGCATATGAAGTACCTTGTGTGCAATTTCTATTATGTAAATTTGATGTAAATTAACTTACATTCATGTAGACATATAACATATAAGTAAAATTATATTATGTTGTAATGCATTGGGTGTGTATACCTACATATTCATCATGTGAGATGGTTTGGGTAAGCACATGCACCTTGTGATGATTCTAGTTTATGATTGATGACCTTTGGGTTTGTCATCTTATCTTGAGTATATGACTAGAGATTTATAAGCTCACTTAAGTGGCATATTAGATCCTATTTTAGCTTAGAGTGTGAACCTAGTCTCGATGATGATGTCTTGTACAAGATGCCATCATAAGTGAAAGGACAACTACATCAGACCCTGATTCTATGAATTATATATGTAGGTTGCCTAAATTATGGTGGGGACATTGGGTCTAAGTTCTTATGTTACGTTAGGGTTTCTTGTTTCCATCTTTCATTTTAGGCTCATACATTATTTTTTAAATTAACTATATAAATTTACTATTAATTAAAGTTTTTGTTTGATCATTATGCAATTGTTGTCACCTCTTTTACTTTAAAATTAGTTGGTTTACTTATCTTGCATGCCTTTAGGGTAGATTTGTATAAATTTATTTGATACTCTTCCTTGGTGGTCCTTAAGGTGTTAATCATATTGTAAATTAAATTCTTTCCTTATTTCCCTATTGCTTTCCTTTGTATGTGAATAATTTTTTAATCCTTTAAACCAATAATTTATAATTTAGTGCTTCTTAATAAGATGACTTGTCCATCTTCATTAATAAAAATATAACTAATTTATTTTTGGAATCACATTGATCTTAACCTCTTATATTTGTACTATATAGAGGCCTCATGGTGGCAAGTTAAAATATTAAATATATCATATATAAATGTGTGTGTTACACTTCAGTTGTGCATTGAATGAATCATAACACTTAAACTATTAAGAAATAATAGATAAAAAATTAATTAATCATTCACCTAAGTAAACAAAACAAAAAAATACATGGGTTTTAAGATAAAGCATTTGGGTATGATGTTTTGGTATCATAGCCTAGGTTCAGTACTATTAACTTTGGGAATATTAGTTGGTTGGTTTAGTTATGTTTTATGACAAATAGAAATAGAGTGTGTATTTTTAGTTTCATTATTATGATTCATGATACTTCCCTATACGAAGTTATTGTAGTAGTTATTATTCCTAAGTGATCAAACATAGAGACATGCATATTTTCATGAGATATTGTTATAGCACTAGGTGCTAAGTATAAAATGACTACTTATTGTTCCTTCTTTGATAACAATAGTGGTAGATGGTTATCAAAAATGTCATCTAGATGACATAAATACATTGGTTAGACCAATGATGCTACCTATATCCTTGTGTATCTCTAGTAAAATTTTGTTATCATATTGTGATGTGGTTATGAACTGATGTAAATAGTGTATTTAAATCCAAACATGTGTTCCCTTAAATTTTTTATTTTTTATGTACATGTGTATTTTTAACATAATGTATAAACCCTTGAATCATTACACATGTAACAAATCTCATAAAATAATGGTTTATTTATATGTAAACATTGTTGTGTGATTATAGTGTGTGTAATGGTCCCAATATGGCATTGTGTTATTAATACCAATTTTACTCTTGTGAATGTGAATATGTTTGTTAATTACCTTGTGTGCAACTCCCATTGAGTAAATTTAGTGTAAATTAACTTCCATTCATGTAGATATATAATGTCTAAGTAAAATTTTATTATGTAGTAATGTGTTGTGTGTAACTTGCATCATTACTCTAGTATTTGGGTACTAATTCAAGTATGGGGTTCAAGGGTGGAGTAGAACTATGTTTATATTAGTCTAAACTAGGTAAAAGTTAGGAAGCCTAGGTTTTAATAGGATAAAACCCCATTTTTTCCCTTTTCATGAAGTAGCCACCTCAATATTTTAGGTGTGTGCACAATGAGTGCCTTAGGCACTATGGGCTATTCGTGCATAATTGTCACTTTATGAATCATGTGTTTCTTCACCTAACCTTTAGTGGTTGTCAAAATAACCACCTTTATTATTTATACCTGATGAAACCTTGTGAACATTTGGGAGACATATGCAGAGTGATGTTTTCATCTTACTTCCAGGAGGTAATTGAGGCTTATATTATTGCTTCTCCCCTTGGGTAGATTTATTAACCACATAGTACCATAATGTGACATTTTTTTGAGATTGGTGTTCCCTATGTTATTTTAATTTTGTTTCCATTTTAAGTGGTTTTCTAAAACCATCACTTTTGTTCTCTTGAATCTAAATTTTCTTTTACAAAAATATTTCATTAGTTTTGAATTACTTTGATTGAAATTTTAGTTTTCTATTGTGACCATTTTGATTTCACTTTATTACATAATTGTGATGATTTGTTGATATTTAGTATTTATTTTGAATTATATATTAAATTCCATTTCCTATTTTATTTAATTATTGTGTTATATTGGTGAGGTTTTTGCTTCTGTGTTTAAATGTTGGTTCCATGAATGTCCTGACATGAACACTAGAAAATTTTTGAAAGTATGGGGAATAATAAGTAGATTTTAATATAGCTATTTGGTGTGATGAGTTATCTTGCAAGGTCACATCTTGATCCATCCTCTCGCCCACCAAATGTGGTGGTTTCATATAAGATTTAGCCAAAGTACTTGTTATCCTACTTTTGGGAGGTCTAAGTAGAATTATTCTTGGGAGGTATAAGGAGGTTATGTGCTCTTATACTTTAATTGGATATATAATTTACTTAATTATTTATTTGAATGTCTAAGGAGTTTATATTCTCTTATACTTGGCTTGGCTATAGCATTTACTTCATTATTTCTTTGGAGGTTTAAGGAGGTTGTGTGCTCTTATACTTTACTTGGATATAGAATTTGGTTCATTATTTATTGAGAGGTATTAGGAATTTATTTTAAGATCACATTGATTTTTTGGTTATTCTAACCTTGATTTTTCTCAATTTAGATGACAATTGATATTATTGCTCGGCATTGCTTAGTATTATTCTATGTGATTATGCCTTGATTAGGTACTTATTCTTCAACTTGTATGTTCACCATGGGATGACATGAGATTTTTTATATATGATCCTATAGGAGATTTGTACTTGTACACATACTCAATAGGTTTTGATAGTATCATTTTTTGATATCAATTGATTCATGATAGATAGTGGTTATCAGTATTGGTCTGTATTATGCAGTGTTGCTAAGTGCTTTTTAGTATGGCTTGACTATAGAATGATACTAATATTAGGAAGTACACTCTCACCATGAGATGGTTCATATTTTAGTCGCTATATTATCATGAAGAAATAGTATTATTGTTGTATATGTTTTAGATTAAGGTAAAAGCAGGTTTTGAAGGGGCCCCGAAAACCTGTTACAAAGAAAGAAAGAAAGATCGTCCAAGACCACAGGCAAAGCCTAAAAACTACTACAAGGAAGTAGCAAAAATAGGTTTTAAATGGACCTGAAACCACCAGAAAGACTTTCAGTCAAAACCCAGATTAAACAGAGATCTAATATCACCAAAGGCAAAGGATTACAGAAAGAAAACAAAAAACAAGACCAGTTACTAAACCAACCAGAAGAACTAGATTATTCATCCAGTTCCAAAATCATTTTCATAGTTTCTTTTCCTTTCATAATAGTATCCTGGGCAGTGGTTGCCGCCTGCATAGCTCCTTTTTGTGTAACCTTCTTTCTAGAACTTTGTCTCATCCTTTTGTTGGGTCCCTCCAGGGCTTTGGTCTCCTCATTGGCTCTTTTACCTATATTGACAGCAGCAGCACAAATATTGGACGTAACTTCCTCCATTTTCATTCTGTTGTCCTTAATAAGTTCTTAGAGGTTATTTTCATAGACTTTGAGCTTGACTGGGATCTCCCTTATCTGATTTTCCATATTGTTTATTTTGTTCCAAATAGCTTTCAGGGAATCTTCCATAGTTTCCACTTTCCTCTTGAGATCCATAATCTCCCTACACGTCCAAGAATCAAATTGGGATGATGCCTCTGCTTTACAATTAACCCAAGCCATAGGTGTGTTTGTTTCATCATTCTATTTTTTCCCTCTCCATTCCTCAAAATTTTTATTGGGACTGTTCCTGGCTTCTTCAAAGATATCCTCTCGACTCTTTTGTTCCCGCTCTTTAATTCTAGTTTTAATTTCCATATCCGTATCTTGATTAACATCCTGACCTAAAGTTTCCTTTTCATTCTTTGAAGTTGGGTCCTCAACAGGGTCATCCTAGACAAATTCATCCTCTGATACTTTCTGGTTTTCCTCCGTATCTACAGTTCTGTTTGCAGAATCCTCCTCTGTGTTGACATCATCTTTTTCATTCTTCTCAGAACATTCTTCATCCTCATTAGAGTTTGTATCCCAGCTTTCAGTTCCTTCTTCTTCTTACAAGTTTTCCTCCCTGGGGTTTTCAATTCTCTCCTGTTCCGTATCTTCTTCAACATTCTGCTTTTTAACACTAGGGAACTTTATTTTGCCTTTCTTGTTTACACTTTCACTCTTTCTGTTCCCTGACACCTTAATTTTCCCCTATTTGGGGTGCTTTACCATTGCACTATTCTTGCAGTAGCCTTTAATAAGCAGAATAAGGCCTTCATGTAGGATAGGGCGCATTTCCTTTTTCCTATGAGCATATAAACTTTGGACCAAGGAGAAGCGAAGATAAAAGGGAAAAGACAAACTAACCTTGTGCCTAAAGTGGTTAAGGAAGACAAAATGGAACTTGTGCACGCGCTTGCTTCTTCCGTCCAGGATGAAGTACTCCCTTATGCAGCTTAAGACATCCCTCCATATCCCTTTTATCTGATCCAATTCATAGAAATCCCCATTCTTGACCAGCTTCTGTTCTTCCTCATCTGTTTTGGGGAACTTATAAAAGGCCTCATTCGAGATGCTTGTCTGCTTGGAAAATTTGAGTCCATCCGTAGGCAGCCCTATAACCTCAGCTATAAAATCCTCTGTTAAGTTCACTGTGATACCATGCAGGGTGACCCTTTCATCAGACCAATTTTTGAAAAAAGCCATAGTCATATGCGGCTTTGATCCATGGAGTCTTTCCATGTAGCTCACAACTTTTCCTTTCTACAGAATTCTCCAGACTTCTTGTTTCTCTCTCCATTCATCACAGCTCTTGGGTTCCTATTTTCTGGGTTCTCCCTTCCTTTCGCGTGCCATACTCATTTTCTTTGAATCCCAGTTGCTATGGTTTTTACACTAAACCCACCTGCTACCAAATTGATTGGAAAGTCGGCTTTGTTTGTGCTTTTTTAGGATCCACATCTCACTCTTGAGGGCCTTCCTCTTTAATGATTGTTTTCCTTTCCCCGCGCTACCACTCCTCCTACTCATTATATATTTATTACTCTCCAATCTTTCCTTCCTTTGCATGGGTTGCATCATGAAGAATGAGCGCCCTCAATTCCACATTATTTTCTAATGTTTCATGCCACCTCACTATTTGACCTTCCCAGACTGCACAATTAGCTAGCCAATCTACAACACCATTGGCTTCACGAAAGGTGTGGGTTATAATCACTTCTTCAAATTTATTTAATAATTTTTTCACTCCATTACCTTATCCTCTATGGTCCAAGACACAGTATTTCTATTATTAAGAATATTTATAATATTCAAAGAGTCCCCTTCAAGCCACAATTTGGGATATCCCGAGTCCACAGCTAATTTGAGGGTCTGAAGGGCAGTTGTAGCTTCGACAATGTAGCAATTCGATTTACCAATGGGGATTGCAACAGCATCAATTACCATTCCCATATCATTTCTCAAGACTCCACCACAACCTACATTCCCTGGGTTCCCTTTGGCAGCACCATCAAAGTTTCCTTTAATCCATCCTTGAGGAGGAACATTCCATGTTACTCCAGATCTGGGTTTATCAGGTTTACCAATAGGATTATTCATCCTCAAGGGATTATCCACTTGGAGGGTAGAGCTTGGATTCTTTTGTAATAAAAAATTCTCCTTTAAAGATCTAATGATGTTCTGTCCTACCACCCATCTAGGAAGTTCTTTATTTCTAAATATTCAGTTATTTCTTTCCTTCCATATTCCCCACCAAATATGAGGAAGAGTTATTTTCCATAAAAAAAGGACTTCGGGATTCTTTGAAGGGCAGTACCAGCTTTTGAGAGATAATTCCACATTTTTGTGGTGAATCCATGAAATGCCCCACAAATTGAGAATCTCCTTCCAAACAAGCTGAGTGAAGGAACAATTCACGAACAGATGATCTCTATCCTCAAGGTCTTTTTTACAAAGAATACACCTATTTACAATATTAATTCCATGTTTCTGTAAATTATCCAGAGTTAATATTTTGTTTTGGAGAAGGGTCCAGAAAAAGAATTTGATTTTGGGGATGAGCCCCTTAATCCAAGCTCTCATCCATAATGGTTTGCTACCATTTCCCTTAGAGGAGAAAATGGACGAAACTTTAAAATGTCCACTTGGCTCATTGTGCCAAACAATTCTATCTTCTTGGTTAGGATATAGAGATATAGCCTTTAGAGATAATTGAATATCCTTGAGATCTTGATCATAGTCAGTGAGGTTTACCCAAGAGTTATTCTGCCAATATTGATTAACCGTTATTCCCGCTCTTTTCTTGCATCTATCTATCACATCTTTATCTTGGATTTCTTCCTGTAATGGTTTTCCTCTTAACCAAATATCTTCCCAGAACTTCACCTTTTTACCATTGCCAACTTTCCATGAACTTCCTTCTTCTAAAACATGTTTTGTTCCCTGGACTACCCCCCATATGGCAGAAGGATGAGAAATGTCCGGTGTGGAAAAGAATTCAGGGAGTGACTTTGCCTTGAATAAGTACTTATGCTTCCAAATTTTACTCCATTCTTTATTTTCTTGATAAACCCTCCACCCCTGTTTAGCTAAGAGGGTTGTGTTCATACTTATAATTTTCCTTATACCAAGTCCACCATCCCTGATAGGTTTGTAAATGTTATCCCATGCTATAAGAGGCATTCTCCTTTTCTCCTCAGTACCTGACCAAAGAAAGTTTCTCTGGATTTTTTCTATAGCTTCAGCAAATTTAGTAGGGATTTTGAAAAGACTCAAAGCATATGTAGGTATGCTTTGAAGAGTGTGAACTTTCCACCTTGGCTTAGAAGACTGCCTTTCCATCCCGCCAATTTCTTGCTAAATTTGTTAATAAGTCCTTCCCAAAAAGCTTCAGGAGCTTTCGACCCTAAAGGGAGACCAAGGTAAGTGGAAGGAAAAGAACCTATGGAGCATTCTAGGATTCTTGCTATTTTGTTTTGTCTATAAACTGGGGTATTGATAAAGAATACCGTGCTTTTGTTCTAGTTAATCAGCTGTCCAGAGGTAGAGGAATACAGATTTATAGCTTCCTTTAGAGTTATAGCTTATGTGACTTCAGACTGTCCCATGAAAATAGTATCATCCACAAATTGACCATGGGAGCATATTAAAGGAAGCGAAGAGGGTTTCAAACCTTTAAATAATCCTCTACAAACTAGGTCCCCAAGGTATCGCCCCATATTATCGGCCATGATAATAAACAGAATAGGGGAGATAGGGTCCCCCTGTCTTAATCCCCTAGACAGATTGAAAAAATGAGACGAACTCCCATTTACCAACATAGCTATAGAAGTAGTAGTTATCAGCTGCTTGATTATATCAACCACTCTTTGTTCAAATCCAAAGGCAATAAGGCTTTTTGAAAGGAATAGCCAATCCACCCTGTCATATGCTTTAGCTATATCCACTTTCATTAGGAACCCCTTTGTGTTAGAGCTGAATAGTGAATGAATATTCTCATGCATCGTTATAACTAAGTTGAGGATTTGTCTGCCTGGAATGAATCCATTTTGTTGATTAGCTATTAACGATGGGATCACTTGAATTAGTCTAGTCGTTATAACTTTGGAAATTATCTTATAGAAAGAGTTGCACAAACTAATCAGTCTGAACTGATCAGGGCATTCCGCTCCAGCCTTCTTCGAAATAAGGCACAGAAAAGTGGCATTAACTTCCTTCAGCATCTATTTTGCTCCAAAAAACTCCTTCACCACATTGCTGACATCCTTACCTATAAGTTTCCAGAGCTTTTGAAAAAAAAACATGGGGAAACCATCTGGTCTAGGTGCTTTTTCTCCTCCTAAGGATCTAACAGCTTTGAAGATTTCCTCCTCCTTAGGTATAGAACATAACATATTATTCTGCTCCTTCGAGATCAATGGAGGAATCACTCGTAGGATATCAGCCTGGCTTTTCAAGTTAATGTTTCTATCAGCCTTCATCAGGGAAGAGAAAAATGAGATCAATTCCTCCTTTATTTCCTTTTCCTCTGTTATCTTCTGATCTCCTTTTATCAAATGATGAATATGTGTTTTCGCTCTGTGTTTCAAAGTGGAGAGATGGAAAAACTTAGTATTTTTATCTCCTTCTTTCAACCATTGCACCCTTGATCTTTGTCTCCAAAAGGTTTCCTCCTTTGTTATAATGTCTTGATATTCTACCAATTGTTCACTTTCTTCTCTATGGGATTCTGAGGTATATCCATTTTGCTGGATTTTTTCCTGAATTCTACTGATATTCTCCTTGATGGTCTTCTTTTTCTCAAAAATATTTCCAAAGTAGTCCTTATTCCATTTCTTAACTTCCTTTTTAACATTTTTGAGTTTGGAGGCAAATCTGAAGAGTGTTGTTCCCTCAATAGGAATATTCCACCACTCCTTTATTTTGCTTTCAAAATGTGGATGTTGCAACCACATCTTTTCAAATCTGAACGGGTGATTCTTTTTTTGATTCAATTTGACCGCTGTGAGAATAAGAGGGAAATGATCCGAGCCTATTCTGTGGCATGCTTCCAACTTACAAGAATAGTCTTTTATCCAGTCTGGGGAAATGAGAGCCATATCAAGCTTGGCCTATATACATTCCTTGTCCAGTCTCTTATTGCTCCAGGTATACTAAATTCCTTGCAGCTCCACATCCATTAAACCTTCTTTACTTATAAACTCCATGAGATCAAATCTCCCTTCCATTTGAATAGTGTTACCACCCATTTTCTCATAATCATAGAGAGGAACATTAAAGTCTCCCATTATAATCCATCGCCCACAGTAATCTTTGCTTCTAAGTTTTGAGAGAGATTCCCATACCTTCTTCCTTTCATTCCTGGCATTGGGAGCGTAGATATTTACAACATACCATCTTTCCTTTTGGTCAACCTTAGTTAAATTGACAGCTAAAAATTTTTTACTTTCCATCAAAATAGAACTAGCATATTGATTTTTTTTTCCATAATATCATGGTTCCTCCCGAGGCACCTTCAGAGCTACTAGCCTTAATGGTGTAATATTTAAAGTCTTTGATCTATTTTGCTTTCTCTTTACTCATTTTAGTTTCTTGAAGCAGAAGGAGGTCTGGCTTTTGCTCTCTGACAAAATCCCTAACTAAATCTACTTTGTAAATGCTATTTAGCCCCCTAATATTCCAACTAAGAATCCTCATTTATTTTTATTGATTTGGAGACATTGCTGCAGAGTAGTCTACTTTCCATCTGCTATATTGTGCTTACTTTCCAATTCTCTATTCTTCTTTGCAGATTTTTTCCCAGGTTTATCTGGAGATCCTACATCCGGTTTAAATTTGGCTTGCTTTTCAGATCCTTTTCCTTCTTTACTCCTTAGAGGACTATTTACTTTCGCACCGCCATTTCTTGTCTTAATGTGATTAGTATTGTTCTTTTTCTCTCCTTTAATATTTTGGTTTTTAGAGTTTTTTCCAACCTCTTTCATTTCTTCTGTCTTTAGGGCCTCTTTCGCAGGAGTGTTATTTTCAACCATTGATACCTCCTGCTTTTCCCTTATCTGAAATTCACACAAATCTCCCTCTCCTTCTTTTATATTGTTTCCCCCATTAGGTAATACTTCTCCTTCCTCTAATTCTTCATTATCCTTTACCTTAGAAATTTGATTTTCTATACTTTGGGTGTTTTGGTTTTGGAAATTAGCCTCTTCTTCTATTAGAAAATCTAATTTTTTGTCCTCTGATCCCTTGCCCTTCTCTTCCATCAGGGGACTAAATTTTTTTAATGGGGGATCTATTGTTCCTACTGAATTAGGGTCACCCTCTTCTTCTGTTGCAAATATTTTAACCATATCTGTGTGTTGGTCAGCTAAGGCATCTTGAGTCTTCCTTTTCTTTCAAAAGTCTTCTTTTACCTTCCATATTTTCTTTTGTTGAATCTTTATATTTCTCCCTTCCTGAAAATTTCTTGAAAAGGGTCTACCCCTGTTGGGGCAATTCTTAGCCCAATGCCCTTGCTTTTTGCATGCATAACAAGAATTTGGCAGATCTTCGAAGACAATTTCTTGGGTTTTCTTACCAAGCTTAGAGATTAATTCCACTTTTTTGGGGAGATGGTTAAGGTCTACCACTTTAACATAAATTCTGGCGCTTTGGAGTTTTGTTCTTGAAGCTGTGGCATTATCCACAGCCACTAACTCACCAAATGAACTAGTTATTCCATTGAAGATGTCCTCATGCCAGTATTCTAATGGAAGCCCAGGTAGTCTAGCCTAGATAGGGGTTGTTAAGAAAAATGAGTCTGATAAATCCATTTCTAGTTCCCATTTCTTGATTGTAAGAGTGCTTTTTCCAAAGGGCCAGGGTCCTTCACTCAGAATCTTATACAAATCTTCTTTATAATTAAAGATAAAAGAGAAAAAACCATTCACCATTGGTGTAATGTCTACTTCTCCATGTATATCCCATTTCTTTTCTGATCATAGACCTGAGTGAATCTATATTTGGTCTTGCTCCTAGAAACTTTCCAACTAGGGTGAGATCCATTGATGATACAGAGAAATCAAGTAAAGGGTCTGGGATGAAAATTTGAAACTCACCTTTCTCCCAACATGATTTAGATGTTACCGGTGGGAAGAGGGATTTCCCTGTTAGTTTTTTCCCAAACAACGACAACAAGGTCCTTTGTTCAGGGGCCCCTATCTGTCTTTCAGAGTTCTTTTCTATTTTATAATCGGATTTGTCTTTCACTTTCTCCATGGATTGTTCTAATGCATTTTTCAATGGTGAATCTTTGGCCCCATTATAGGACTCAAAAATAGCTGAAAGCCTTTTTGTGTCTACATCAGTTAGTAAACCTGACTCTCCGCAGTTTCCTCCTTCCTCTGTTGTACCCCAAGGATCTGTTCCTCCTGCCAAATTCTCCCCGTTTCTTTTTCCGCTCATCCTGAATTCAAAATTTTTAGGAGCGAGATATCACCATTGTTGTATATGTTACTTATCAAAGTTATGCAATGATATAATTTCCTTAGGTTTTAGATGGTTGTGGAAGTTTTTTATGATAGTATAGTGTGACACTATGAGAAATTACCTTTAAAAAATTGATATTAACTATAGACATGAAAAAAAAATTAATTCACAAGAGAATCATATTTTAATAAAATAAAAAGATGTTAACTCTAAAACTTGAATAAGAGAAAGCATTGAGAATAATTTAACTAACATAAGGAAATTAATAATCTATTATATAATTTATGTGATATTGTAACTTAATTGAAAAAATTTATTGGTTTAAATCGCATTAATTTTAACTTGTTAATATTTTAGAAATGTGTCTATTCAAACCTTTGTGTTGGTTTGGTGCATCAGGGACAATGTTTTTATAAGGGGGAGTATATAATACCCCTATGTTTAAACTTCTATATTTTTGTTGTCATCATGTGTTTACCTAACATGTTGATCCTTCAAAGATAGAAATTAAAATGTTGTTCCCTTCCTTATTTTAAAAATATTTATTTTATTGAATTATAATTATAAAAATCTTCTCTTTATTTTAACTAAATCATAATCTAATAAATATTTGAATTCACATAAATCATGAGGAATTTTATAATACATTTTATTATAAACTTGTTCTTAGAATCTCTAGGAAAGATAGAGGAGTTATTAGCTAGGCCTTAGAGTAGGGTGGGTGGATGTACTTGTGGAGTGTAAATTTAGACAATGTAAGAAAAGTTATTGTTAAGTGTAAGGGACCCTTTGACTTTGTACTGAGTGGTTGACTTGTAAAATTAAGCCCCCATGGACTTGAAAGGTTATTAAGAGAAGGTATGTAATTTTAATAAATTACGTGAATATTTCAATAAAATTACCCTCCCATTTATTGGGTTGGGTAGAGAATCATTGGGATATAAACTTTAGAATCTTATATTATTTCTCACATTTAGTCTTGTTTTGGGAGGGGTTTTTAGAGTTCATTCTTTTGGAGAGGAAGATCTTGTTGGAAGAGCTAATTTTCATGAAGCTTGGGAGATTGTTGGATGTATTTCAAAAGGAAGAGATAAGGC